>OZ023163.1:1867719-1882719 GCA_963678695.2 Diplodus puntazzo | reverse complement strand
AAACCTGTTGGCTCTTTTGGTTCACGCTACATTTACAAGGCACTACACTTACTCTTTACATCAATGGGTCAGATGTCTACAACCCAACAAGCAGCACAGCAGAATTCAGCGGAGCTTCCTGAAGAAACAGGTGGAGCGGAAGGTTGATGACTTTTGTGTGTCAGATGTGCTCTCAGCCCTCAGGACCAGCACCGGGCTTTGATGCCAACTTTTGTAGCGGCCAAACCGTGTAATTAAACTGAATTGACTGCGGTCTTAAACGCAGCTGTTATTCAGGTTTTCACGCACGTCCGTACAGCGACGATACAAGTGGATGAGGGTGAACGCCCCGAGGACAGAAGACAGACATCACATGTCCATCAGGCGGCTGGATTGCTTTGCTCCGGAGCAACCAGAGAAGACGTTAATTGGATTTTTACTCCCAGATGTGAGGGAGCTGCCCTGATTTAAATGAGAACTCAAATCAGAGCGGTTTGTATAAGTGATGACGATAATTACTGAGGTCCTCTGTGGCCGACTGCTCTCGAGTGCGGAGCGATGTTTGCTCCCCCTCCATCCCACCTACTCCTCATATCTCCCTCCTCATCTGTAATTTTCGAGGCTACCCACCCGTCACCGAAGCCTCGCCCGCCGTAAGCAGATCCGCATTAACAATGAAGATGAGCTGCGAGGCTGCGGGGTTGTCTGAGAGCACAGCGGGGGAGGAGAGGAGGGAGGGCGAGGGCGAGGCGGTGAAAGAGCATCCAGACGGATCACATGTCACTCTTTCCCCTCCAGGGAATCATCTTCGTCTATCAAACTCCTCTTTGTCTCACTTTCTTTCTTTCCCTCTCATCTCGTCTCTGACAATTAGTCTTCCTCCTCCTCTTCCTCACTCTGTTCACTCTCATTTTCCTCCACTGTGATTAATCCCATTACAGAAGCTGCTCATCTGTTCCAACAGTATTTTTTCCCACTCTCTTGCTTCAGTGTTTCATCACCCAGTTTTCTCTTCATCGCTCAGCTTTTATTTTTATGAAACTTTTTTTTATTTTGTTTTATGTGCAAGTAAAATTGGGTTGGCAGTGACGTGGATGCGAGAAGAGTTTGCTTTGAGGTTCATCTCTCAGAAACAGTCGGTATAAACATGGACTCGCACCGTGAATGATCAACACGTCCTCCGCCTCAGAGCGAAGCATTTATCCTCTGACTGCTCAGATGATCCTCGAGCGGTGAATGTGTGGAGCTGAATGAACATCAAGCTGAAGAGCATTGATCAAGATGATAATCTGAAACAACTTGTGTATTCAGATTTATACAGCTCCTTTATTCTAAGTGTGATACATGAGACGGAGGCAGATCTGTGAAGCAAATGTCCAAACTAACTTCAGCTCAAAAAAAGTGCCAACACTGAAGTTTATAACATGCTGAAACAGAATTATGTAACCTTGCACAGTTATCACAGTGACAATCTCCTTATGTTTTGTTGCTACGGTCACAAGTAAACAGCAGAAATGAAGCGTGTTATAACGTCATCTGCTTAGAGTTTGTACCCGTATCTTTCTGATTAGACACTTCCTGTGTTTTATTGTTCTTGCCCTCACATGAGCGTCCTCACTGCTTTTTGTGGGCTTCTCTAGAACGAACATTGAAAATGTGTTAATCTGGACGTCAGATGGTTTGTTACTCAGAACTGTTTGAAAAGACACAACAGAAAGTTCAGGCATGTTAAAAAAAAAACTCTGTTGGTAATTAGAGAAGCCATCCATCTGTCACCGTCTGTCACAGGCTAACTTCAGCCAATCAGGACAGCAGTTGGTCAACCAAACTCTTGCTGAAGAGAAGAATGAAAACATGTTCTCCATCAGAAAAGCCTTCAGTGTCGATCTTTGCTCGTCTTTCAATGACATAAACTCTCCAGTTCTGATAGAACAGTCGCTTCTCTCGCTGGACTTTCACATCCACAACACCTGTAGCTGCCAGCAGTTGTCAAAGACTGATTGGTTCAGCCAGAAGTGCACAGCTCGAACCCCGGCAAGATGGACTCACGTGATCATATGATCAAGTGGTTTTGCAGATCTAGCTTTCCAGCAGTCCTGCTTTCACTTTACTGAAGGAGTATTTTCTCTCTCCTGAGATATTGAGGCGTTTGTAACCACTTTCAAAGCCAGGACTGTTTTCTTTTTCCCCGACACTGACTTGTGCTGCTTTGATCAAATTGTACTTCCATTCGCTGTATAAATAAGAGGCTTTACAATACGCACAGTGAGCGACATCTTCTGTCCTTAGACCCTCGATTCAAGGGAGGAAAAAAAATGCCATATTGAAAAAAGAAAACCTTTTAAGTTTAAAAAGATGAAAGAAAACCAGAATGGAAATACATGCAATAGATGTTGCATGTACAGAACTACAAAATCACAGAGTGCAAATTTCATTGACAGAATATCTGATACAGGGAAAGATTCATCAACCAACTGCCCAAAACCAAAGACTCTTCATTTACTGTCAGAAGCAAATCTTCATGTTTAAGAAGCTGGAACCAGACAATGTTTGACATTTGTGCTTCAAATGATTCATTGATTAGCAAAATAGTCAGAGATTCATTTACTTTCAGTCCTTTAATCGACCAGTTGTTGCAGCTCTGATTACAGCAGAGATAACGGAGAAACCCTGAAAACACAGACAGACTCGTTCTGGTCTGGCGTTGTTTGAGGATGAAATAATCAGTAGTTGCAGCTGATCGTACGAGTGTTTGGGTTGTTCGTGGTGGAAGTGTTACAGCTTGTCTTTGTTGGATCAGGCGCTGGGGGAGGGTGTGCAGCGATAGACGTGAGGGGGGTTTACAGCAGAAAGGTGCAAATTGAAGCAATTTTTTCGGCTGAATGAAGGAGGGATGGCAGGCAGAGCGGTGGAGCCAACTCATCTGGTGTCCTGATAATAAACTGAAACTGCCACAGCCAGGAAGGGCAGAGCAGAGAGATGAAAGAGAGACACAAAGGAATGGAAATGACTTCATTCCCTCCATACATTCAGCGCAGATCACCGTGTTCGTCTGACATATAGAGAACACAGCCTGCTGCCTTTATGAATTCAGAACGGCAGCGAGGTGTTTTCCTGCAGACTGAGAGCTCCGCTGAAATCTGGGTCACACATCACAGTGAAGCAGCTTCACCTCGTTTTCAAAACCACTTTGCACATTTTCATGAAGCCGCAGCCTTCGTGCACGTGCGTCGGTGTTTGTTCCGTTCCTTCAGACGAGCTGCTGGAGTGCATCAGATCTTACAGCGAGTGTGCAGGAGGGGGGAGGAAGAGAGGGGAGGAGGGGGGAGGTGAAATCCCACCTCTGTCACTCAGGAACAATTCCCATCAGGCCGAGCGAGCGCCAACGCCGGGCCACAGTTCAGCGCTTCACACCCTGCAGGACACACAGCGCCTGCAGCCGAACACGCTCCAATCAAGCAGCTTCATTTTCATTTTTATTAAATCTATAATAGATCTGATAGTTTACACCTGCTCACAATGTATAGTTTTCTCTCTTGTCGTATCTAAGATGATAATATTTAACTCAAAAACAACTTTGCTGATACAGAATCTATCGAGTGTTCAGATGAACAGACTGGGTTTTTTTCAGATCTGCCAACCTCTTTGCTTTTTGAATTATTAGGTAAATATTGTTTGTTATAGTCAGGTAGATGATTTCTGGTCCAGGAAAGTCACTCTGGAGTTTTCTAAAAGCTGGTGACGCCTTGTGCATCTGACTAACGTGACGGCATGAAGACGTCACTGTTTCTGCTCTAGAAACAGAATTTAGTTTTATATATTAAAATAAAAAAGTAAGTTAAAAAAGATTTTGGCATGAGGCCGTACTCCAAAACTTTCCTCAAGGTTGGCAGCTCTGTCGTACACTTAGCACTAGTTATTTAAGTCTGAAGTTTAATTTAAGAGTCATTTTCTTGTTTTCTTGTTCTTGCGGAGTGATGAGTTACACGTCTGCCACATTTAACTACTGATCAGTAAGTGGTGCCCAACATGTCTGATACAGTCCTGTTGCATTCAGAACCAGTTTAGCACATCGCGGCTGGATTATTAACTGGTTGAATTAGGCCACAGCCCTGGAGCCTGGACCATCAGGGGCTCCAAGAGACCCGGCCTCATTGCCGGTCCTGTTCATAATGTGTGGGTTGGTCTGGTCTTTAAGAAGGTCCACATGTCAGAAAAGGCAGTTTTAAGAACTTTAGTATTTTAGGTTTAAGTTACTTGTTGACGGGCAACTCGTTGTTCTACCTCAAAGTCTCCTTGCAGATAAATTTGATCACAGCGACGCACAGTAGAGTCCGACTAGACACACACACACACACACACACACACACACACACACACACACACACACACACACACACACCCTGGATGCTGAATACACAGTCCCAGTGTGGATCAGTGTAGCTCAGCATGTTGAAACAGACACCAGACAGCTCTTTGTTTTAATTATTGTAGGAAGGCTAGTTTCAAATCCACCTGCCAGCCTCTCTCCCTCTCTCCCTCTCTCTCTCTCCCTCCCCTCTCTCTCTCTCTCTCTCTCCCTCTCTCTCTCTCCCTCTCTCTCTCTCTCTCTCTCTCTCCACCCTGCCACTCCCCGTCTGTATTATCTGCAGATAAAACCTTCCAGTGAGGCGTTGCAGATTTCATTTGAATGTGTAAATTCCAATTAGGATTAGCTTGTTTTCTCTGCTGGCGCTGATAGCGGCTTTAGCATCTCGCTAGAGGAAGTGTCGGCCTACTGGAACCCATGATAGACAAGCTGATGAGGCCAGATTAGCTCCTTTCAGCCGTGTCTGTGTGCGTGTGTGTGTGTGTGTGTGATGTTCTTCATAGCTCAAACTAATTAGCGGGTCGTCTCTGCCGCGGAGGGGACGAGCAGCAACACTCTGCCTGGATAATTGTACACTTCTGAGTTTCCGTCAGTCCGTTTCAATTCGACTCCACAGCTGCACATGTGTGGATGTCCTGCAGTGTCACAGGAAGTGTGTGTGTGTGTGTGTGGAGCAATCTGATGAGTGAATAGTGCAGCTGTACATAAACAGTGGATGGATAAAGGAGGTGAAAGCTGTGTAAACCATTTTTGACCACTAGGGACTTACTGTACATCTTTATATCAGGATGTTTCTTTGTCCTGATTTTGTACAAAAGTTATCGACTCATCTTGTTTCTTATAAATAAAATGATATATGAACTTGTTAAGCAGAGGACAGTGATAAAGAGCCTCATGTTGTCGGTTCCAGCTGCCGTCAGCTAAGATTTTCTTTAATTACAGATTAAAACTACAGTCATCTTTAATTCTCCCTCCATCATTTCACCTGCAGACTTTTAATCTGACGGGTCGCAGCTGCACTTTACTTCAATCAGTCATGCTGGTGATTTAATACACACACACACACACACACACAATCTATAGCAATGATATAATGATCCTCCTTCACCTACACATTAACACACACACACACACACACACACTGAGTGTACACACATAATAATGGGCTGTTAGTGGTATTAGTGTAGGAAGAGTTATATCTGCTCATTTAGGAGATTAAAAGCCAGCCCAAATCGAAGTCATCCCCCTGGTGACACACACACACACACACACACACACACACACACACACACACACTCACTTTCTTACCCAGTAATGGAGATTAGTTGTGTTAATGTGTCTGTGTGTGGCCCAGGCAAATTACAATGCTCTTCGATAGTAAAGTGTGTTATCCTGAGACACAAACACACTCACCCGTGTGCCCCCTTACCCAAAACACACACACACACACACACACGCACACACACTCACAGTACAAGACAGACACATGTACACTCCCGCCCTCTATTAGAGCCTTACTGGTCCCAGTGGGCCTCTCTGTGTGGTGGAGAGTCTCTCCTGGCGGCCGTTAAGCAGCAGCGGAGCTTTCATTAGGACTCCACCAGACAATTAGCTCATTCACTTAGAGCAGCTGTATGTTGTGGCTGTGGGCCGTTTCACTGCAAGCGCCACATTTACATTTTCTGGTGAACTCACATGAGTCTCCGACGTTATGGCCTCACGTCACAGGCGAGCGAGGATCTGTAAACTGCTTCTGTTCAACTTACTACACGGTAAACCATTTGGAAAAAAACATTTAGTTGATTTATCTCAACTGCAGAGGAGGGTTGGGGTGATGTCTGCTGAACGAGGTCAACAGTGAAACGTCGTAATGGACGATGACATCACTTTGTATGAATTTGAGGCAGTGTGTCCCCTCGCTGTCACCCTGCAGAGGAAACCACCGACACACGTCCCTGTGCCGGGTTTAAAAGCGTCCTCGTCTCTGCACCGTATGTCCTCAGCTTAGCTTTGTTCAGCCTCATATGCATAAAACAAGCAAAGGAAGCTAAGCTAAGAAACTGTGTATAAAAACGTCATGACTGAGAGAAACGGCGGCCCGCGGGAAATCAAACACTGCTGCCACAAATTTAGCCGAGTGTCTTGGAAGGTGCGCTGAGCAGCAACACACTTCCTCTCATTTCCTCTCCACACACATCACAAACAACAACACCTCTCTGACCTACGGCAACTCTGAGGGGACACACCTCTTAATTGTGCTCTCTGCCAGGTAGCCTTTTTAACCACGATGCTACCGACCCTACTGCAGAGCGTGTCAGGCCTTTATTTGAAGTGCTGGAGACCAACACATCTTCATTGGTAATTAGCCATGTGTTGTGATTTCTTAAACTTCTGGATCTTTTGAGAATATACAGTAGTTTCATCGATAAGATTTGTTTGTTTGTTTGACTCAGTCTTCTACTCGTCCAGATCATTCAGCAGTTTCTCCACATCATCAGCAGCTGTTAAACCGATCCAGATTAACGAGGATTCTGTTCTGTACCAGCCCACTGAGAGGTTAATACATCTTATTGTAATTAATTCCTTTGACTGTTATAGCACAGTGAAGTCTGCATCATTAGTCAGACTCAAGTGTCTTAGTGCATAAGAACTTCTAAAAATAATCAGAACAACTCAAACTAAATCCAACATATGGCAGAATAACAATCAACATCCCTACAGAGCCTCTGTCTGTCTGTCTGTCTGTTGCTTTCAGTCGCTGCTGAGGTTTAATTACAAACAGGTCAGTTTATCTTTATTGATTATACAGAGTGGAATTAGTCCTCAACAGAAGATAATTATGTGTGTGAGTGCTCAGAAATGGCTTCTGTCAGACCTTTGGTTTGTTTTCCTGTTGTGCAGTGAACCTGCAGCTCATGAGAATTTTCAGTCATAGTTACTTTTTTAGATAATTAAAACAAAATAACAGCTGTTAGTAACTTAAAACGCTTTACAATCATATTTGAGAACCAGCAGCTTTAATAATTAATCAATGAATGGAGTCACCAACTATTGTGATATTTGATTAATTGGTTTGACAGTTTTAAAAGAAAAAAAGTCCAGATTCTTGTTCAGTGATGAGAGTCAACAGAACGACAGAACGCGATGATGCACTTCATTTTATGGACCAAACAACTAATTGATTAAGTGACAAAATAACCAACAGATTAATCGACAGTTAGCTGCAGCCTTAAATGACTTAAATGGTTATTCATTGATTCAACGATTGATTTGATGATGTCGTGACCTGCAGGAAGTTAATTAGCTTCTGTAGTCGGTCAGCTAACTGCTAATATGCTAACTAGTTGCTGCAGTTGCCAAGTGGACAATATTTCAGCACCATCATCTCCTGCAGACCTTTCAGCATCTCTCTTGTGGGATAGTTTTATATTCTGACAGCGTGATAATAAAAATGGATGTTGACACACAGCGAATGTGACGCTTCCTTCATTCTCTCCTTCCCCTCAAAGGTCAGAGCTGACGAGACGGGTTCCTGTTGGAAACGTCGCTCTCACAAGCAAATTAATCCTCTAATTGGAACGGCTTCATTTGAAATCTTTTTCGGCCTCGAGTTTCGCCGTTATAATTGTGTGTGAGAAATAAGAGCGGCGGTTTTTAATAAAGCAGAATTTTTCCTGTCACAGTGGATCACTTTGTTCTCTTTGTTCTGCTGCGCATGTAGCATGTAATGCACTGAACAATTTACACACTAAACATCAGTGTTGTTTCATTAGCCTCTGAGCCCCTGTGTGTGTGTGTGTGTGTGTGTGTGTGTGTGTGTGTGTGTGTGTGTGTGTGTGTGTGTGTGTCGTCCTGGAGTCTCTTTGTTGTCACTTTCTGCTCATCAATATTCACAGTGTTGATAATGAATTCTGGCTGCCGGCTGCTGCAGCAGCTCTAATTGTCTCCGGTGGAGCCCGGCTCCCCTGCATCCTCCCGTTAATTGCGTGTTTTTAGCTCGACTAAAACATGTTATTATGATCGGGCCCCTGGGTGGAGCAGCTAAATACACCCCCCGCACACAAACACACACACACACAGACACACACAATCACATGTTCTGTACATATAGATTGGTGAGACATTTACACTGACACTCACAGACCGACGTCTGTCCTCCTGAAGCTCTCGTGTCCTGAAGGCCCGTTTCCTGGATAAATGCTGCTGAATGTGTTTGTTGGTAGATGAAGGGAATTTTCATATGATTGTGTGTGTGTGTGTGTATGTGTGTGTGTTAGCAATCATCCCCCCAAACTAGTGTTTAATTTGTAATTAAAACTCATAAATTATCTTTAAACCACTGCTACAGTTGAGGTTTGGGTTTTAATAATAACAGATGTGATTATTGTGAGTGAAAGTCTTTATTGTAACCTTTTTACAGCTTTTTCTCAAGCTTTTGTTCCAGCCCCTGTTAGCCAAGTCAACATTTACTATGCTTTCATAAAGAAGAGGCTTTGAAAACTTTACTGATAGAAATCTGAGCGGACTGTTGGAGAAATACTGGCAAAGAACACGAGGAAAATAGACGTATTTGTCAGAGCTGAGACCCATTTTAGTGCATCGATTGTCTTTGTTCCCTGATAATGAATCACTTTAATAGGCTCACCGGGTTTAATAGTCCTGTAAGTATGTTTTGTGTTCTAACAGGTTTAAAAGGAAGTTCTTCTAGATGGAGATTTTTGGGTCATGCCGGGTCAGATTCAGTCCCGTCGGACTGCATGTGATGTTTGGTGATCTGTCACCTCTGACACCTGCTGACAGCCTCGCTCGTCTCTCAGTTTGGACGTATTGAGCTGATTTTGTGTGGTTGCAGTTTCATTGGACTTTGGATGGGTTTTATGTGGCAGGTCGGTTCCCTCTGGCAGTGCCTCATGTTTCTTCCTGACCTTCCCTGCAGCTCGCTCTCTGAGTGTTGTCGACAGAGCTTCCTCAGCGTCCGTGCTTCACGTCTCCTCACTGCGTGTTTGAGATACTTTCTGGTGTCTGTTTACAGTCAGTTTGGAGCTGACGTCTTTGTTAATGTTGGTGAATTCTTGTGTGAAGCTTGTTGAATTCCTCTTTGAGAACCACACAGGAGTTCTTGTGTCACAGTTAATTTATTTCCTTGGTAATATCCACCAGACACTTCTTCTCTTTTGGCTTCTCCCACTTTTTCCTCGATTTTCTAAGTGCTGAATCTAGTTTGTTGTGTGTTGGAGTTTTATTTCTCCTCGGCTGGGAGGAGCTCTGTCTTCAACACCTTTCCTCTTCAAGCTTACCTGGAAGTCTTTGGATGGAATTAAGAAAATTCAAGAAAGCATTACGACATGACTTAATGATCTCATCTTTCATCCTCCTGCACTGCTTTCAAAACTTCACCCGTCTGAAGTCTTAATCCTGTACACGCTGTTTTCCACAGAGAGGATTAGTAACATAGTTCATATTATTTGAGGTTGCAACTAACAGTTATATTCATTTTTGATTTATTTTCCGTTTAATTGATTCGTTCTTTGGTTTGTAAAATCTTAGAAAATTGTCCAAAAGCCTGCAATGACGTCCTCAAAGATAGACAACAAAGATATTCAGTTTACTGTCAAAGAGGAGGAAAGAAACCAGAAAATATTCTCATTAAAGAAGCTGGAAACATAATGATTCAATAGTTGACAACACATTGATCACTTGGTTCAGCTCTACAGGGTTGGTTCTGTTCTGTGTGTGGGATTCTGATCCAAAACAAATCCTGGATCGAGTCAGGAATTTGTCTTCCACCCAAACCCGTCTCCATCCTTAGACTGTGACATGGAGCTGATACCTTTCATCCTCTTTACCTCCACTCACCCTCTCCTCTCTCCCTCCATCTCTCTAATCACATCACCCTCCCTCCCTCCTTCCTCCTCTCTCAGCCATGAAGCGTATTATCGATGCCCGTCCTCCCATCGTGCAGATTGCTTCAGGCTTTGTGTTCTGCTCCTCTTATCCTCGCCGTCACTGGAGATAATTTCATCACAGCTCGCTTTGTTGCCCGTTTGGTTTGTTTAACACAACCAGGCTGCCGTGCGTCTGTGTGTATATGTGTGTTTTTATATTGGGCATTAGTTCTTTTCTTTCCCCCCTCCTGGGTAATTGTTGCGGGGTGGCTGTGGGGTGAACGTCCTCCCTCAGGGCTCAGATAGCAGCAGCAGAAACACACACACTCGTAAAAACACACACACTAAAACACACAGTGTAATACAATAAAGTGTCAGAGGAGGTTTCAGACGAGCATCATTTCACATTACAGAGATCTGTGTGTGGGCGGATGGATGATACGAGCACCAGGTACTTATACAGGCCGGCACTCGTTTCCTCTCCTCCATCTCCAGTTTTCTTTTTAATGTTCTGTTGTGGAGCCAGACGGGAGAGTCAGACTGAGGAGGTGAGGCAGGGGGGAGACGGGGGAGGCAGGTGATGAGGGAGAGGTTCATAAGAAGAGGAAGGAAAGAGTCTGAAGAGCCTGTTGAAGAAACTTCTCACTGAATTAACCACAATATTTTTCTCTTTGGTTCTAGTTTTCTGTCAGTTTTCTTTCAATATTTTCAAGGTTATACATTTTCATTTAATTCAGCAGATGGATGTAAAATCTCTGCACATGCATCATTTTCCAGAGAGAAGCTCAAACAGCCGAGACATTAATAAGAAGCAAAACATGTTTTTTAATGGAAGTCACAAATCAAAGGTGAGCTCCAGTGATTTAGTGTTTTTATGCCATAAAATTGGAGGTCCTTCAAAAAACAAGTCATCAGAGGTCGATTTATCCTGAGTGTTAGTTTCCCAGAATACAACTCAACAGCATGAGCTAATGTGTCATGTTTGTATTCAACTTTATTGACAAAATTTAAATACAATAGAACAAGAATATGTGACACAAAGCCAGTGAAAACGAAAACGAACAAGGAAGCAACAACATGTAAAACTAATAGCATGAGATGAGAGAACTGGGGGAAATGTCTCCACCTCCTGCCGTCATCTCTGCGCTGTTCGGTTCCGGCTCACCTGTAGAGTTTAGTTCTTGTTTTGAGTGTAATCACAGTCGGCATTTTTCAGAGGAAACGCAGGTGGACAGAAAGTCTCAGTGCTCGTCTGTGACGACTCGTAAAGACCTGCGGCGTGAACGCAGCCGACGGCTGAGAGGTTAGAGAGGTCGCCTCCTCTCCTCTGAGTCGCAGACCGTTTCCTCTTCCTCTGGGTCGGTCTGGACAACATCTGTTCACAGAACTAATGGCATCACTGGGTCCAGTCTGACGGACAGCAACACACACACACGCACACGCACACAGCGGCTAATTGGTTCATCTCTGGCAGTTCTGTTCTGGGGAGGTCAAATGAAAACAAGCAAAATTTTGATTGATGTTATCACAGACACACACACACACACACACACACACACACACACACACACACACACAGACCCCAGCCATACAGCCACCCACTCACTCACTGTGCTCCGACTAAACTAAACTCCATTACGTCCATTAGCTTATCAGCACGCAGAGATGTGAAGAGATGGAGGGCGACCCAGCCGTCCCACACAGCAGCACAGAGTCTGTTAGAGTGTGATGGAGAGATAAAACCTGGTCGCAAACAGAGACGAGTGCTCTGCACGTGCTCAGTGAGCACGGGGAGGTCGTCTGATTAATCAGAGAGCAGCATGTTTTACATACATTCACTCTCAGGAATTATCATAAATGAACGAGGCCGAACTCTCTTCTTCTTCTTCTTCTTCTTCTTCTTCTTCGTCTTCGTCTTCGTCTTCGTGCTGTTGTAAAGCTGCTGCATTATAACCGCTGATTAGGGAAGTCATTTTTACAGCAATAGAACTGCACCTGAATGCAGCACGACTGCAACTCAAATCAGTTTCAGAGCTGCAGCGACTATTAAGATCGTCAGGAAATAAATCTGAAGCCATTTGATTGTTTCTTTCTATTTTCGGATCATTACTTGAACAAAACAAGCTAACTGAACTGTGTGTGTGTGTGTGTGTGTGTGTGTGTGTCTGTCTGTGTGTGTGTGTGTGTGTGTGTGTGTGTGTGTGTGTGTGTGTGTGTCAGAGCTGTCCATTCTGAATGAAGTATTGCTTCACTGATGGATGCTGATGAAGGTGTTAATGACGCTTTTCAAAGTAAAACCAGCTGTTGACCTACTTTGGGAACCTGGCAACACCCGGTTTCAACATCCATGTACCTCAAACACACACACACACACACACACGCACAGATGATTAGTGCTGTTGGCCAGATGGCGCTCTCCAGGAAGGCTGTAATGTTGGTGGTCTGTTTCCTCCAACTGTTTGCAGGGGCTGTCAGGTTACAGGTTGTGTACAGATGAGCGGCGTGTTGCGTTTTCTTTGTGGTCCCTTCTGCTGCTGCTGTTTAAAAAAACAAAGTGTAAACTTTCCTTCACATTAAGTTGTTCACACATTCAGGTTCTCTGTACAGCAGAGAAGCTCCTGATGATTATTGTGACTCTCTTCTGCCCCCGTGTGGTCATTTGTAAAAATGCAGCTCAGGTGCACTTAACAAGCTCACCTTCTCGGACACGGGGTTGTGAAACTGGGTCTTTAACCTTCAGCCTTTTCTTATTTCACTCCCAGATGTGGAGCTGAGACTCCTTTTTTATAGATTTAACAGATATTTATTTGTGTAATTGTATCTCTCACGTTGAAATTTAGACTTAGAAGCAAAGCCTGAATATCAGAAAGTCCATCAAACAGAACAGGTGTTGTTTGTGTAGCACCTGAGCAGTGCACCAACAGGAGCTCTGATGTTGAAGCTGCCTGTCCATGTTGTGTCACAGCGCCCCCTGTTGGTCAAACAGCTGTACTGACTCTTCATAACAACACCAGTGCTGCACCATGAGTCATAAACTAAGTGACTTCTGTTTTTGTTAATAATACTGGCTGGAAAGTGAACGTATAAATAACTGTTTCTCTTTCTCTCTGTGTTTTTCAGAAGGAGCTGAGCCTTCCCAGAAGAGGCAGTTTGTAAGTACCCATCATCCCTCTCTGTCTTCTGTCCAATCAGAGCCTGTCCTGTCTTGCGGTGTGTGTTTTTTTCCAGAGGTTTGGAAAATCTCTTGATGCTGCAATGCAATGAACCACACACAGATGTACACGTCAACAGGTGGTGTCTTCTTCGTAAAGCATTGAGTCTTTGTCAGTGAGTTTCTGTGGAGGCTTTGAGTTTCTGCAGATTGTAGCGTGTGTGCGTGTCTTTGTGTTTTTCTAATCGATATTGTGACTATTCCTCTGCTGTCGTCGGCCTAAAATATCACCCACTAGTCCTTTAAATAAGCGGGAAGCCACAGTCCTGTGTGTGTTTTGTCTCAGCTGTTAATCCTCATCAGGTTGTACAGAGAGAGCTTCCAGTAAAGGGTTAAAGGACAAAGTTGAAGAGCCACTGAGTCCGTGTGTGTGTGTGTGTGTGTGTGTGTGTGTGTGTGTGTGTTGTACAGCGGAACAGCTGAGCATCTCACTGTGGATGGATGCAAACCTATTTATATCAGTGTGTGTGTGTGTGTGTGTGTGTCAGCTGATTTACTGACCTGCTTTAGAAGTTCTACATGTTGGGAAACAGAAGTCACGCTGAGCTGTTAGAATATGATGTTCGTCGTCACAGACTGATAACTCATCAGTCGGTCTGGAGTTCGTCGGAGCTGCTTCAAACACAGCAGCTGGGTTCAGATGAGGTTCTGTTCCTGCAGCAGTGGAGATCCAGGTTCACCACACAGCTGAATACTGTAGTACGAGTGTGTGTTTGTTCATGCTTAATCGTCTCACGGTGGAAACATCTATTTACTCCTGCAATTAACTAACATAGGTTGTCCTGATTTCATTTGGGATCGAGGGGGAAGGTGAAGTGTTCATGGCCCTTCAAATGGAAGATTTTCAAAAATACTCCGAAGCTACTGGTTTGCTGACGTCTCTGTAGCTAACTAGCCAGCTAACTTAACGTCTTTGTTGCTAATTTGTGCATGATGGTCTCATATTTTGACATATAGAAAGCTGAAGGACCCCATGGGATTTTAAATTTGGACAATCTGTGAATAGAGAACGCAGAGAGACAAATGAGATATGGATCCTGTTTGAGTTGTGTCATGAATCACAATCAGTTCATTGATTTGGAAAATGATCTTTTTGAATTGACAAACATCATATGTGTGATTCATGGCACAAATCAAGGATTGATACATTATAAGTCTTATTAGTTTTTATCAAATTGGGTCCACATGAAGCACCGTGACATCAGCTCTCATTCCAACGATGCGTTTAATGACATATGATGCTTGAAGTCTGCTGCACTCTGTAGTTCTCCTCTGATATCGGTTCAGACTGGCCCGGTAATGAAGCACTGTTCTCTTTAATGTGATGACTCGATTGAAAGCGCGAAGTTGTGAACAAATTGCGAGAGTCCATGTTTTTTTTTAATCAGACGGATGTCAAACAGCGTTGTGAAAATACGAGGATTGCCACAGAAAAGCTCAATAAATCCTCACAGCAGGAGACGACATATTAAGAGTTTCTGATACCGGTATTAGGTGTGTGTGTGTGTGTGTGTGTGTGTGTGTGTGTGTGTGTGTGTGTGTTAGTGAGCCTAAGC
>OZ023163.1:1837719-1865219 GCA_963678695.2 Diplodus puntazzo | reverse complement strand
ATTACCGAGTATTGATCAACCTGTAGTTACAACCAAAATCTTTATCATAAGAAAAGTTACAAGTTATAAAGTTGATAATCTAACTTAGAAATATCTGGTCTTAACATGAGAGGTTTCAAGTTAGAACAATACGTTGTCAGGTCAAGTGTTGTGAGGCTTCATTTAAGAATATTTATTTATAAAATTCAATTATAAGATATGAAATAAACTATTGAAGTTGTTTGTTTCTATAACTTCCAGCTCCTACATGAGTCAGCAGATTCAGTTTGCTTGAAGAAAACACAAAATCACTTTTCTTTTTATAATAAAAACTCCTAAAATAGGAGTGAAGAGAACATCTCAGGCTTCCCTTCTGTCTTCATATTCGCACCTCCCTCCCCTCCTCCCTCCCCTCCTCCCTCCCCTCCCCTCCTCCCCTCCTCCCTCCCTGCCTCCCTCCCTCTCACTGTTGTTTGTTGAGCACTCGGTCAGTCCTCCCATCTGATCACAGCGATCAGACCATCTGAGGCTTCCAGGAACTGAGAGGGATTAACTGGGCAGACCAGCGTCCAGGGACGGCACTCTGTTCCTGGGGATGTGCAGCCGGCGGCGTCCCCTCTGAGCTTTTTGTCTGGCAGGAGCTGAAGGTCCGCTGCGAGCAACTAGTCTGAGCGCGACGGATCGGTTTCCTCCTCGCCGAACCACTCAGAACTTCTCTCTGACTCTGATTGGATTAATTTTTTATGCAAGAAGAGGAAGGAAGAGTGTCCGACCTTCTTACTTTGGATTATCCAGAGGAAGAAAACATGAGAAGGCTGAAATCCCAAACGAGCGGCTGTGAAACGAACACCGAGTTTGTTTACCGAGCTCAGATTAATGTGTGTGTGGTCCGCACGTAGCTCCACACACTGTGTGTCGGTGTGTGTGTGTGTGTGTGTTTGGAGGCAGTCTGTTGGTTTGTGACTCAGCATGTCTGTTCTTGTTGGCGGAGGAACAATCTACCCCAGATACCTCACATAACTGTGTGTGTCTGTGTGTAGATAAGAGCAGGTGCTGACGTGACACACACACACACACACATTCACACACACACACTCTCTCTGGTCATTCCTTTATATATAAAAGTGCTGTCAGGGGTTTGAGTCATGGAGGACTGACTGTGAGACAGTTTTTGGGTCTGCGTGGAGCTGCCCGGGGGGTCAGTGCAGAATGTGGGTGATGGAGAGATGATCCGATGCAGCCCGGTGGATTATTAAAGATTACAGCTGAGCCTTTTGTCCCAGGACACAAGATGAAGAGGAGGAAGGAGCGAGCAGGAGCTCCACACCTCCACCTCCAGTAAGACTGTGTGTGTGTGTGTGTGTGTTGTGTGTGTGTGTGTGTGTGTGATCAGATCTTACTTCTGTTTTCACGTTTTCATTTGTAGTCTCCGTTTGCTTTCATCCAAATGTTTTAAGCACATTACAAAATGCTAACATGCTAATGTTTAGCAGGCATTGTTTCCCATTTCTTCCATCATAATTTAGCAAGTTAGCGTAGCACTAACATTACCTGATCATAACAGCAGCGCTCAACACTGCAGACTGGCATCAACTTTAGGCTATCAAACCTGGAAATAAATTGCGTTTTCAGTCACTGTTAGAGGGCGACTGATTTGATTTCTGCAGGCCGATGCTGATACCGTTATCACAAATCAAATTTTCTAACATCGATACATCGGACGATATTCATCACATGAAGTTATCAAACACTTCTGACATGGATGTAATGCAAGCAGGATATTAAGGGGTAACATCAGTCCACTGAAACAGTAAACCTAACTTGGAATTATAGATAAATCCAAAGCATTTTTTGTGCAGTAAAATCACAGCATATACGCCGATGAATACTTCTGTGTCAGGCCAATATCAGCCGATGTGCTTCATAATGAACA
Organism: Diplodus puntazzo; assembly: GCA_963678695.2. Classification (NCBI taxonomy): domain Eukaryota; kingdom Metazoa; phylum Chordata; class Actinopteri; order Spariformes; family Sparidae; genus Diplodus; species Diplodus puntazzo. Next base: position 1,863,307 of record OZ023163.1, on the reverse strand, counting down.
TATGATATGAAAGAAACATTTTTTTCATATCTTTTTCTTAACTTGTATTTTCGTCTTAGCTGCTACCATGTTCCTCACAGACTGAACCTTTCACCTCACTGCAGACGACCTCATCTGGTTTGACACTGTTTCTAAAACAGATGTCTGTGCAGACGCGAGTACGTCGCCACAGTCACTACAGTTTATACTGCGAGACATGAACTAACATAAATGTCGTGCAATGTTAAAATCTACAATTAAATGTCCGTCACCTGCTTCTTGTACTGACATCTTCTCATAGCAGCAGCTGACTGAACCGCACTGATTTGTCTCATTCACTTTTCTGGAGACAAAATTAAGCAAACATTTGGATGAAAACATTCATTTTTCTGTCTTCACTTCTGTCAGGATGTTTGATTTAAGCTGTGGAATTAAAGCCTACAAACTATAATACCTGCTTCACAGAATAAAAGTAGACAGATTTGTGTGGAAGAGAGCGAGGAGGAAATAGCCCCCCCCCCACCAAAAATAGTTTTTGACAGGCCTGCATGGTTTCTGTAACAACGTCAGTGTCACTAGAAATATGGGTGTGAACAGGGGGAGCTTACATTACATACGTGCAGTCATAATACAGAACATGCATAGTGTACATACATGCTGAATGGAAAACCCTGAGGAGGCGGAAACATGAGACGCTTTCCGAGTGGAACGCCGGCCGGGAGGGAAGTCCTCCATCAGCTCCGCAGGCTGCAGGTCAACAGCACGAATGAAACAGGGCCGTGTTCTTCCAGCTGTGAGGGTTATTAATAAACAGATAATTATAACATTTAAAGCGTGATAATTTACCAAATATGCAAACTTAAATGAACTAATTCTCTACAGAACGTCTGTTGCGCGAGATAATTAGTAACTTCAGTTCCATTTCATGTCATTTCCGGTCACATCCGAGCTCGTTACTGCAGCAGAAACACATCTTTAGTCGGCGCACGGATAATTAAAGTCCCCTCCAGATGTAAATGTTGCATTTTAAAGTCGATGTCATTGCTGTCAGCTCTCCACACTCTGTGGATGTAGAAGAAAATACTTGAATTGTGGGAACCAACACTGACACATCAAGTAAACCTCCAGAACCGGCTGCTGTAATATTTAGAGAACAGTATTTCTGATCCATTTCGTTGATTAATCCGGATCAGATGGTCTTCATGTGACCTCTCTGAAATTTGACCCGACTTATTATCTTATGATCTTTAATTTAAGTAAGGACTTTTCTATAATTTAGCTTTTGTTCACAACAGTGGCGGTGCTCCACAGATGGTCCCGCAGTATGTTGGGGAAACACTGCATAAACCACAGTGTGTGCAGCCCTTGACTCCCCAGCAGGTGGTCTCACCCATTCTGTCCCCCCCAGCGGGGGGGAGGGGACACGGTGGCCTCCACCATAAGGTCCTCCTGCCCCGCAGATCAGAGCCAACTGAGCTCTGTAGACCCTGAGAGGGGTCCTTTGCAAGTACATTCACATTCACTTCAAGTTCTGATTCTGGACTCGGTTCCTGATGCCTCTCTTTGAAAGACGCTTATTGATTCCACACCCATGATTTGATTTACTGAAGTACTTTGATGCTTAACATCCTGACTGAGTTCTGTGAAGTAGATCCAGAACTTTCTGTCCAAACGTTTCCCACCGTGATAAGTTGGTTTGCGAGGCTTCCCGCCTGCTGTGAGGGGACATCTGCAGGCAGGCAGAGACGGAGCGGATCATTGGGTCGAGCTCGGCACTGCTGCTGCCTCGAACACTGAGAGCGGAGGCTGTACGCTCAGATAATATTAATCTTTTGATTCAAATTTAATGTAACATACGTGTTCTCGGAGATTTAGCCTTTAAAGCCCTTTTAGATTGGTGGCTTCACACCAATTCGTCCACAGCAAGAACAACAACTGTAACAACAACATTAAATATATTCAAGTATATTAATGGTATAACTCAAGTGAATGATGGCGTCCACACCACAAATATAACGATTTAAGATGATAACTCAATCTGTTAGTCAAACAACTTATTCAACACTTCTACATTTTACCATTTGGCTGCAAATTACACATAAAAAAACAAAACGAAACATAATTTTCCTGCCAAAAGGTCTTTGTTGCCGATGGGGTCGAGTGTTGGATTCTCCGAACTCCTCATCTTTGGTTAATTTTGTAAAACCACATCGATCTGGAGGATATGTTGTTTATGCCGCGCAGTGATCAGCAGTAACAAGTCGTCAGTGTCTGTTCTCCTCGGCGCAGCTGGGCCGTGTTGTCGTGCAGCCTGGAGCTGATGTTTACAGAGCGACACCGTTCATCAGTGTGGGCGCTAACATTGTTATCATTATAGTGATTGTTACAGTGATCGCTCTCGGTGTGGACGGCACTTCACTGACGTAGCTGCATCATGACTCTTCTGCTTCTTCGTGACTGAAGAATTTAGTTTCAGTCTAATTTCCACTTACAGCCTCAGTGGCAGCAGTTACATCGGCTCACGTTACTTTGGACTGTAGGAACTTGTCAGGGGTTTTATTTTAATTTAGACTGAACAATTTACAGTCAAAACTACATTTAAAAAAAAAAGAAAATAGTTTAATGCCTTAAATGGTGAATGACGTCACAGTTCATGATACTGTGCAGCAGGACAGACGGTAGAGTTAAGAAGTTAAAGAACAGACAGATGTTTCCACTCAGGGTTATTAACACACACACACACACACACACACACACACACACACACTTGTTCTCTGAAGCAGTCCTCCTCACACATCCCTCTCTCCTCACCCGTCTCTCTTCCTCCCCTCTTCATCCTGTCTTCCACTCCTCCCCTCCCTCCTCTGTTGGCAGAATCTGGTCGCCGGCTCAGCTGCGTTGCCACGGCAACAGCAGCCTCCTCCAGCACCTGCTGTCCCCCACTTCCTTTCATCCCTCCGTCGTTCAGCCCCCCGTCGTCACCCTCTCCCCCTTCTCCTTCTCCACCTCCTCCTCCACCTCCACCTCCTCCTCTCCCTCCCTCTGTTCCTCTGATGGCCCTCTGTCAGCCCCTGTTCACCAGCGAGGAAACCCCTTCCTCTGGAGGTAAGAGACGCGCTGTGTCACCCCATCACACACCTGTTTGTTTGCCGCCATCACACGAGTGTCCTGACCTTCTGCTCGGCTGAAAGGTTACTGACAGAACCAGCAGACTGCACTCACGACATTTTCAACTCTTTGTTTTACAACTTATTATTTGTAGTTTTGAACATAACGGTTGATTAGAATGTTTTCATTTCACTCAAATGTAGTTGAAGGAACTAAATTAGGAGCTGAAAGCCAAAGAATAATAGTTTTTGCACTTGTCTGCTTTCTAAATTCCCGGCTCTTCTCAGTTGTTGTTGCTTCGATTGAAAGGGTCAGAACCTTGAACAGCTGGGACCCTCTGAATCACAGGAAATGCCCATTCCTTGTCCAAATATTGACACTAGTGACACCCAGTCAACTGTATGAATGTTTAGCACTGCAGACTCGTCCATGAGAAGCCATCAGAAAGTCATACTTAGTAGGCTACAGGAGCTGTGGACGATACGGATACAATCTCATCACGGTTTTATACAATTGCAGGTGTGAATCTTCACTGGCTTTAGTTTGAAAACCGCTAACGTGGTTAGTAATTCAAAATATTGGAATATCTGTGAGGCAGATTTAACAGAGCCAGTCTGAGCCAGATGTCCGCTTTCAAAAGAAGGGCCAAGTTTTTGCTGCTTCCTCCCAACATAGAAAGGTCATTTTCGCAATTGAATGCAGGAGAACAATGTTGTAATATAATTTTACAACTTCTTTGTCTAGAAAACCAACAGTCAACACTGGCAAGCTGTAGTTCTGTGTAGGTCAACTGCGGATTATGCCGCATCATCTTCATTGAGACACATCGAGAAATTTGTGGAAAAAATGAAAACAGAACGTGCGCTTTTGGTCAATCAGGTAGATTAAATGTCAGACAGTTAAAGGTTCTTCGTCACAATGGTCAGATAAACCCAGAGACACCACAAAGGGATCGACATCACAGTACAAACATTATCCATCGTCCAGTCTCACGTCAGAGGATGACCCTGCTTCCTCCTGTAAAGTTTCTGAGTTCCTCAAAAGGTCTCCTGGGTTCCTTAAACAGCTGTAAAACGTTAAAATATTTAATTAAACATAAAGATACTAGTTGTGTTCACACAATGGTTATCAGGAGGTAAATATCACTGACGGAAAAAAACATCAGCAGATGAACGGCTGTGAACTGATAACCGGTCTGTCCTTCCTCTAATGGACACTGAAGTCAATAGTGAGGGGAAGAAAAGAGCATCAGGGAGGGAGAGAGGGAGGGAGGGAGGGAGGGAGAGGGAGGAGGAGAGAGGGAGGGAGGGAGCACTGCTGAGGAGAGAGAGAGAGAGAGAGGATCAGAGGAAAGAGAGGGAGGGAGGGAGGGAGGGAGGGAGGGGAGACACACCAGCAGCTCCACACACTCGCTCTCGCCGGTGTGACAGGTGGAAGCCAGCGTCTGTTTGCTAACCGCGTCCTCTGCCGATCGGCGCCGTGTGACAGCGATGGTCGCGTGTCTGCGTTAGCATGTCTGACTCCTTCTGGACGGTGCTCTCCAATTTCTCGCTGCCTGAGAGAAGCATGCTGCGGCGCTCCAAGAGGTACTCGCTCATTTCATTACTTCATCTCTGGTAGCTGCGTCTGTTGCTCCTCTCTGCTTCCTGTTTTATTTTTTTGCGGTTTGATTAGTTTTTTTTTTTTTGCTGTTTTTATTCCCGCCGCTCTCCTATCCTCCTCCATCCTCCTCCTCCTCCTCCTCCTCCTCCTCCTCCATCCTCCTCCTTCCTCCTCTTCGCAGGTCTTAGATGCTCGGCAGGAGTTGCTCCAACATGAAGGTCAATAACTGGATTTGTCTTTTGATGGATAAACAGGACTCTGTCTGACTCAATGTGTGTGTGTGTGTGAGTTACAGTCACATGCACTGATGACATGTCATCCTCGAGCTGCAGTGTGTGTGTGTGTGTGTGTGCGTGTGTGCTCTGTTTTATTGAATTTCCTCTATTTGCGTCTGTTTTACGTGTTTGTGATGCAGGTCGAGGCTGCAGTTTGACGTTTGCTCGTGCGGCCACTTGTCGTCGTTTCCCCGCTCCCTCCGCTGACCTCACCGCTCGCCGTCCTGTCAGTCAGAGGCAGAAGTGGCTGCTACAGAGACAGAGCTGTACTTATTGCTTTGAAGCAGCAATTTTCCTCCTCCTCCCTGTAATAACAGGGGTGCTGCCACACTCACATACACTGACACGTTTCTTGTTCTCTGCTCCTCGTCACCGCCTCCTGTTGTGTGTTTGTCTCAGTGTTTTTTAAAGGAGGAAGGGGTCGTGAAGTGAGACGGGAGGGACTCCTGCATAGCAACAGGCTCTGGCAGTTTTTGGGTTGGCATGGTGGCGCTGACAGCTCGTGTTGAGCTGTAATGAAGGTGAAATTGATTCATAGCTCGCACAGAAAAGGTCGACCTGAAGGGTCGGGGGAGGAACGCCTCCTTCTCTTTAAACACCAGTTATCACATTCAGATGAAAGGAACAGTCAGTGTTGATCCTCCCACTGTTTCTCCTGCTGTTTTCTGTCCCCAGATCAGTCAAACTTAGTTATTTTTGTCTCGTCCTCTTGCCCCTGTCTGCTACCTTTCACAGCCTTTTTTAGCTTTTGTATTTGCATTTTTGTGTCATCATCTAAGTACAAGTATGGGTTATGCAACGTCCACTTTGATTTCTAGATAACACACTGCGAAAGACAAACTCATCACTGTGTCTGCGCCACAAACAATGTGTGCTTCTCCAGTTATTTCTGGATCAGAAGACAACACAGCTTCTCAACATGACGTATTACCAAACACAGCCTGCTCGTCTCTTTCCTCTCACGTCCACTGACTGGGTGCTTAGTTACGTGTGTCCGTCGGTTGGTTGGTTTGTCAGCAGGATCACACAAAAACTACTGAACGGATTTCCATGAAACTTAGATGGAGGATGGTTCTCAGCCCGGAACAGAGCCAATTAACTTTTACCCACATAAACACGTCAGTCAGATGGAGTTAACAGGAATTGTGAAGTTTTTTTGATTTTGAATCAATACTTAAATACTGATATTAACAGAATGAGCTACAGTTCTTCAGTCAGTGGTGACTGTAGGGTCGTTGGTTCAGTCCGCTGGGTCGGCAGAATGAATCCAGAGGGTGAAAGTAAAGCAAAGTCCTTTCAGGCAGCCATCTTGGCAGCCATCTTGGCATCGTCCCTGGGCCGTTAACACAGATTAACAAGACCAGGTGCCGATCTAAATGATTCCTAAAAAGTTTATTGGTGTAGCCCTAAAAATAGGTATAAAACATGTTTTCCTACACGTCATCCTTTTTATACACATGTGCACATTTTAACACCAACTTTTTGTACTGCTCAGTACAGAGCGCCACAATGTGACATCATCAGCTCATCCCACCAGACCGCTGGAACAAATAATGTCTAATCTCTCAGTATCTTCACCTTTCTGGGTAATCCCGTGTATTTGGGTGAAATCCTGCTTGTTAGAAGTCCATCTGCAGCCGCACCAGATCACCTGAAACAGAATGTGATCAGGACGTTTCCTGAAGAAAAGAGAACCGAAAAACTATCAGCTACAAAAGAATAACATGCTCTGTTAAAAGACTGAAGTATCTGGATGTCAAATCTCACCAGATGATTGATGACAGATTGAATTCAGGACCTTCTGAGATTGCAACGGCACATTTCAGTTTGTACCAAAAGATTAATACAATTCTATATGTAGGCTGTTGCCGTCAACAGGTTTACATCGATTTATGTAGAGGAAAATGTGTATAGTTACGTCTCCTTAAGGATGTTAGCTCTGTAGCTACTTAACTGACAGCAGAGCAGGAGACACACACACACACACACACACACACACACACACACACGTGTGTGTAGTCACATTGATTTCCTGTGTCGGCTGTAACCCTCAGACCAACGTTATTGAATGGACTGTGGGAAATGAGTTTAGCTGTAGATCTTATCCACATACACTCACCTGCTGTCTGAAGTGTGTGTGTGTGTGTGTGTGTCGGTGGGTTAGTTCGACGCCCACACAGCTGTTTGCTCCTCTCTAGTTTCCACTGTCTCACCGTATGTTCACTTCTACGACTGTGTGTCTTCTGTGGCAGAGTTATTACATTCTCTGGTCGTATGCAGCCGCTCGTATCGGAGGTAAACACGAGCAAACACACACGTGCAAACACTAAAACTTACCTGCTGCTCTTCTTTCCTACTCTGATTTCTGCCATTTACTGATGCGATCTTGTCTTTTTCTTTCTCGTAAAACTACAGTAGGTAAACCGGCAAACATAAAAGACTCCTGTGACCAGTTTCTGCAGCGGTTCGGTTATAAATGCTGCAGCAGCATGAGAAGGTAATGAAACTGAGCAGCAGCAGTTCACCTGCAGCACTCAGTCACTGTGCTGTTACCTGACAGGCTGCTGCTTTGATGGCGACGAGAGGCACGCAAAAGCTCTCTACACAAACACACACACACACACACACACACACACACACACACACACACCCAGTCCCTCAGAAACGTTGCCGTCAGTCAGTTCTGCATAATGGAAACATGTTCCCCAGCAGGGATCCAAAAAGCCTGCAGGAGGAGAAACCACTCTGTCAGAAGCGGTGCTGCGGTCGGTCCATTTATGTGTGAAAGTCTACAGTGAGTTCATGTTTGCGGCAGCTTATAGTCATGAAGGTGTTAAAGAATGTGAGGAAGTCTTTGCCGGACCATCTTCTGTCCCCCTTTCGACCATCTCTTGACTTTATTACAAACTTTCACCCACTTCAGCTCCGTCTCTGTTCTCCCTGAGTGCATTTGATGCCTCAGACCGGCTCAGATGTAAATCCATATTCATAAGGCAGCGACTGAGTTTTGTTCACTACTCGGTGAGCAGCAGCAGGAGCTGAGACGGTCTCTGTAAATTAACCTACACCTGCTGAACGGTGCTTTAGTCTCAGTTGGACTCACGGTGTGCTGCAGGCTCCCGGTGTCATCTACATGTCCTCTTCTGTTAAAGGCTGTTAATTTTCTCTTCCTTCTTCATTACTTTCTGTCTTCTCTGTTCCTTCTGGTCCTCTCTGTGTGTCCTTTTGCTCTGCTGGCAGTGGAGCATAACCGGTCTGTCTCAGATATTCACTTGTTTCATTAATTTGCGCGCTGCCTTCTTAAATAAACGTCACTGCAATTATTTTGTCCCTGGACAGCAGATCAGCTCCAAACATGCAAAGATGTAAAACAAGATTGCAGGAGAGCACAAAATTCAATATAGGAGACTAAAATTTGCCGATCAAGAGTTTCTTTTGTATTTAAATTGAGTTTTTTCAGATTTTAGCAGTTCTTTAGAAATCAATGCACAAAGCCACTTAGTTCAGTGAGCGATCACACCTCCTGGGAAACTGAGGAGAAGGTTAATGGCATTAGAACCTTCACACACCTGACAAATACTTACTGCATGTATATGGCGTGCTGTGTGTGTGCCTGCATGTGGGCGCGCATGTGTGTGCGTGCGTGTGTGTAAGAAACTCCCTGAACACACATCAGTGGATATCCAACATGGCAGCTCATCCTTCATACAGTTGTGTGTGTTTATGTGTGTAGACCACATGCTACGCTCAAACTGCTGATGCTGCACATCCCAACATATGGCAGGACACACACACACACACACACACACATTACACACACAGCATGCCATATACATGCAGTAATTATTCGTCAGATATGTGAGTGAGACGCAAACGTACCACAGATCAAACACCTAATAATTCCCACATGCACACAATTAAACTTTACGTGTATGCACACACACACACACACACACACCTCACCTTTACCTGAGCCTTAAACAGTCTCTGATGAAAGGAGTAAAGCTCTAAACAGCCGGGCTGGTCCTCACAGTTATGAAGCTACACAGCAGTAGAGATGAAGAGCTCCGCTGAGACGAACCTGAAACTGAGACGTCACCCTGATCGCTTAACTGTAACCAAGATTTCCGCACTAATCGCTTCTTCTGTCTTGTGATCATTCCGGCAGGTTCGGCCTGTCAGGAGCCACCGCACAGCTACATAATTACAGCCAGCAGATGTGACGGGCCAATTAACACCACACACACACGCTGTTAGGCACTCTATGAGCCTGTCGCTAAACACATGTGTGTGTGTCCATTGCTTCACATAGACATGTTTTAAATTACTGGCTAGAAAGAAGCAGCTTTTACATACTTCCACTTCTTATTGTTGCTCAACAGCGTAGTTTGTTTTTACGTCATTAACGCTCCACTCTCCTGGAAAAATGGTGTGTTTTGAAATGATGTTGATTCTGTTTGAGCGTTTCAGGTTCACCCTTCTGTTATTGGTTTATAAATGTGTTGTTAAGGGTTTGTCATTAATTTAAATGCTCAAGTAAATATTTACATTCATAGACTTAATCAACACGTGCAACATTAAGAGTGACGGTCTTGAAAAATGGCCTTCATGTGTTTTTCTTGCAACATAAATGTAGTTTTGTTTGCATTTGAAACAGATTTAAAAAGAGCTCTGCGGAGGTTAAGCTGAGCATCACAGTTTGAGAAGATGCCGTCATCAGCTGGAGGCACATTCGGTGTTGCATGTGATGACCAGGACAGAACCCTGAATGGATCCTTGAAGGACGATGTTTGGATGCTGTTGTGAGCTCAGCTGTCGGTTGAATAATTCACTGAAGTTCAGTCGAAGTGGTTTTACAATGAAAATAGTGATGGCATCTGGTTGTGTGTTTGGTCTTGAAAGGTGGCAGCTGTAGAAATGTGTTACTTCAGAAAGACATCACCTCTGTGTACCAGGAGGTCTCATCACGGCCTCCACTTCCATCTGTCGTTTCCTCTGAGCGAAACTCGCCTCGCCTCGAGTCATTACGGACACTCTGAGCTCAGAGCAAACAACAAAGACGGAAAGCCTGACCTGTGGGTGTGTTGGAGCTGCTAGGTGTGAAGGCTGCTGCTTAATTTCCTCCTCTTCCCTTCTGGCTGGGGACGGATGTCACAGCTTTGAAGCAGATTGCTCTTTTCTCAACCAGCATCTTTTTTTACCCCACACGCACACACGCACGCGGTCGTCGCGGTAAAGAGAGGAGCTGCAGTCTAACCATTTCACTGCAGGATCAAATTCATAACGACCGCTCAGCCATTAGCGATGGAGTCTGAATTGCCGTTTTCTAATGGAACTCTCCAGTGAAAATGAAAAGCTTAAATTACTGACAGGAAGTCGTTTCTGGACTAAACATAGAATGTCTTATATTGGAATTACATTGTGTTTCTCTCATGGATGCATCAAGAACCTCGGTGGAAATAAAAGATCAGAATTTGCTCAAATAAAACTGCATAAAACAGTTTAAATCCTAGTTTGATTCAAGGTAACGGTGCATTCCATTCGTTCCTGTCAGGAGTGACTCGGAGATTGAGGATTAAAGTCCTCAAACATAAATAAAAGTGATTGTGACTTTAAAACATGACAGTTTTCCTGATTCTCATCAGTAGAGGCTGTTTAACAATAAAAACGAGGAATCTAATGATCCCACATTTATTCACATCGTTTGTTTCCATGAGTCAGTGAACCGTAGAGGCAGATCTTACATACTGGTGCTTAAAAATGTCATTCCTTAAAGGGAGTTTGGAATTGCTGCTGTTGTTTCTGCTTGAAGATCGCTGACAAATTACAGTAATTGTCCAGTCAGGGCTCCCGTACCCTGTTCTCACATCGTTCTTGCTGCAGACTGACGAGTGCCTCATCTCCTCTGTGTCTCTGTTGTGTCTCTGTTGTGTCTCTGCAAACTGGTGAAATCATTTTCAACAGTTCCTCAACATCACAGGAAATATACAGACAGTGAAATGTGGACAAAACACATTCTTTGTCTTTGACTGAACTGAAATATAAGGTCACTGTGACTGTCGGCTGTGTGCTGAATGATTACAGCTGTGGTTCTTTGTGTCATCTCTGTCCGGTGTGAAGGACAGAAAGAGTGTGTGTGTGTGTGTGTGTGTCTGTCTGTCTAATGTGTGGTCTGATGTGTGTCTGACGGTTAGAGTGGACACCTGCTGTTAGTGACGCAGGGCTGCAGGGAACGCTCGTCCATTTTTGGAAGCGGTACAAATGACATTCATGAGAGCGCGTGAGGTGAAAGAGTGTTTTCATAATGCGTGACTTCACAGCTCAGAGAGGAGAAACAGGACAAGAAGAAGGTTTGGTGACTTTCCGAGAAGCCAGTGGTCTAAAATCTGTGTGTGGTTCACTGCAAATTTCCAGATGTTCTGCAGATCGGATTGTGTTTTTTTTAAAACATGTACTTGGATTCACTGAGTTTGTTTTTCTGTCCTCAGCTGTCGGACGAGCAACAGGAAGAGCCTGATTGTGACGTCCAGCACCTCCCCCACACTGCCGCGACCACACTCACCTCTGCATGGACACACAGGTAACACACACACCGAACACACACACACACACACACACACACATGTATGCACTGCCTCTGACACCTGAAACTACACGGATTTCACCTCGTTAAGCTTCCCTGAAGTCCGTCAGACCACACTGATGTGTTAATGTCTACAGCAGCACCAGGACGTTATTTCTATTATCATTCTGATTACAGAATTCACCTGAACTTTTTACAATGATGCTAAAATTGTGATCTGATAAGATATTTGTTTGCATGCTATCAAAATATGACTTTTTGTGACATGTGCACAGTGGTTCTGTCCACTAAGAAGCATTTAGTCTGCTGGGTTTTTTCCTCATAACTTTATTAAACCTTCAGTTTATTTACACATTCGCTCCATCTTTTACTAATTGAGACGTTCAACTGTCGTAACATCTTTAAAGATCTCGTCTCGTGTTTTCTGTCCCTCCTAGAAGCGACATCACATAATCAGATTAAGCGTTGACATGTGTATTAGGCACAAATAGTCTCCTACTGAACAGATTATCAAAGTTAAACCTGCCCTCGTGATCTTATTAGAATATCAGGGTCAACATACGCACAGCTGTTGGTGATTCATCCTTGATCCACTCACTGGACCGTGTTGTTAGACGGACAGGTGAACCGAGTGACATCGTCTTAAGGCCAAATTGGGAGCAGAGAAAAAAATCAACTGAGTATCTGAGAACCAAAACAACATGGTGATTATTAGCGTTGGCGTCGACTGTTTCTGCAGCGATGTTCGTTCGTTTGTTCCTCGTCTGCCGGTAGGTGTGTGTGGTGACAGCAGGTGAGGTGTGTTACATGGAGTCGTGTTGTTTGCTATCACACGCCAACAGATCTCAATTACCAGCTCAGACTGCGCACTGAGCGCGGCACAGCTGGATATTTGATTGCTCGGATTAATGCGCGGACAGACAAACATTCCTAATCCAATTTTTTTAACTTTACAATAAAAGTGGTTTCTGTTCTCGTGTTTTTATCTGATGAGGAACTTGAGACTTCACTCAGCTGTTGACATGTCGCACTGTTTCCCTGTAAATATAGAACATCATTAAACTATCAACAGCTGCTCTTTTTGAAGTGATTGATGGGGAATGTTGCTATAAATAGATCACATAAGACTCAGCTCCGGACAGATTGATACTCACATGGCTGTTGATTGATTGATGTATTGACACAAGCTTGGCTGATTTTGGGCTCACAGATATAAATCTGAGCACGCTGTTATGACTCCTACATGTCTCGGTAGATTCTTATCCAAAAATGTGTATTTATTTTATATATTTAAGAGACAAGGGCTGCAGTGATGACTTGATTGACTATGAAATTTACAGAATTGATCAGTTTTTAGTAATTATTTCAATAAATAAGACTTCAGATTCTCTGATTTCAGCTTAAATGTGATTATTTTCTGGTTTCTTTCCTCTCCAATGACAGTAAACTGAATATTTTTGGGTTGTGGACAAAAACAAGACATTTGTGGACGTCAGCTTTGGGAAACTTTCAATATTTTACAGATCAATAAGTAATCGACTCATTGAGAAAAGGATCGACAGATTTATTGACAATGAAAGTAATTGTTAGTTGCTGATATCAGACTTAAAGCAGCAGCATTGTTTCGGCTCTACTTCCTGTTTTCCAGTTGGCCAGAGTGACGTCTGCTGTGTTCAGTTCACCAATGTTGCATAATTTTTACATAGTCAATTAAAGCCAAAAGGGGCAAAAAATAATTTGATTTCCAGCCTGACTAAATATCTTCAGTTGTTTTTTGTTTATTGTACAATAACAAGTGATTTGAAGACGTCACCTTGAGCTCCAGAAAACTAAATGAGTTTTTACATTTTATGAATTATTTAACAGAATCAACAATAAATAGCTCGTCTCAGACCGGGTAAGATTACAGCCGAACCTAAAAACTCAGACACGGCACCTCTCACAAGCGCCACACACACATTTATGTATAAATGTGAAATGAATTAATAAGAGTGCCTGCACATGTTCTGTGTGTGTGTGTGTGTGTGTGTGTGTGTGTGTGTGTGTGTGTGTGTGTGGTGACAGATGAAGTGTGCGCTGACAGGATTTTTGTCGAACACGCTTGACAGCATGTTAGACAAGCACACAAAACCTCAGAAAATCCACCCGCGGAAACCCCCGACCAACCCCACCTCCTCCACCCTGCAGATGTAAAGAGTGAGAGATGGAAAAGAGATGAATAATAGTGATATTGATTGATGGTGACTGAAGGGGGGAGGGAATGAGGCGCAGAGTCGAAATATTGATTGGAGGGACGGAGTAAAAATGGATCGGTGACAGTGACTGAGCGGGAGGAGAAAAAGACGGCAGGATGGATGTGAAAGATGGAGAGAGGGTGAAATATCGACAATTATATCTGACGATCAGCGAGAGAGCTGGTGTGTGTTTGTGCTCCGCTGACAGACAGTCGTCTCATTTCCTGTTCAGGAAATAATGAAACTGGCAGACCTGTCAGACACACACACGCACACACACACACACACTTTTAACCTCTTAAAAATATCAGCACAAACACAAGATATTAACGTGTGTGGATCCGGATAAACCGATAGGTGGATCATCGACAGTCGTCAACCTTAAAAGTAAAATAAGTTGCAGCAGTTTGTTGCAGCTCCTCGTGTGATGGAAGAGGACGTAAAGAGTTAACCCTAACCCTAAAGTGTATATAGTTTTAGATCCCTGACCTCTATAAAATCTGGCAGAAGTTGAGTCAAATGATTGAAGAGTATTTATTATTTAACGTCTTCATTCTGTAACTATAGTTTTTTAGGTCCTGAACTTTATCTCCTGCAGGGCCAAAATTAAAACTTAATTGACGCTGACGGATATGACACATGTGCTTATAAGCACACATGACATTGTATGATGTCGTTAAGATATAAAATGGTGCGAAGATCAAAGTGACACTTTACCTGTCGAGCTTTGATTTTGAAAACTTGTTTATGATTCAGGATCCTGAGCATTAAGAAGGTCCAGTGTGTAAGATTTAGAATGAATATTCTTAATTATGTTACAGTTACATTAATGTCTAATCACCAGAAACTAACCATGTTTTTCGTCAGTGAGCCTTTTATATCTTAAGATAAGGCAAGGCAACCTGACAGCTAGATGCTGTTAATCCTGCGTACTGCACCTTTAAAGAGCACTTTTACAGAACAAAAGCATCATCGTTGTCTTCTATTTCTTAAATGCTTACCACATTCTACCTTACAACAGGCCAGATTTGGCCCACAGGACCTGAATATCTTTTACATAATCCTTCAAAAATCTAATTACACATAATGAATGTTGAATGTGTGACTTCCTGATTGCTGACACACCTCATAACCACAACGTCCGACTCGATTCCATCCCGACACCTTGCTGCAGGTCTCACCTGTCGTTCCTCTGCCCTCGTTTCCTGTGTCGATAAAGGCGAACATGCCAAAAGTAATCACAGTAAAAGAAACATTAATTGGTTTTTCAAACAGACGTGCTAATTCTGGAAATGTGCAGTGGATCTGTATCTGAAGTCAATAAGAAGCTCATTTAAAAACACAAGTCTTGTCTCAGGGACTGTGTGACGTGCCTTTGTCCTTATTTTTGTCATTTTCCAGACGAATAATTAACTTAATCAATAATGTAAACAGTCGTCAGCTGCAGCCTGAGAGATGGAGACAGATCCAGGTGTGTGTGAGTCAGGCACACTCAGGTGGTGTTGTCGGTTACTGTCGTTGGACACTCCACCCTCCTCTCGCTCCGCCCTTCTTTCTCTTCCTCTTTTTCCTCTCCATCCTGCCACCACACCGCTGTGGCAGCTGTGTTGCCACGGTAACACCAAAAACCGGTCGACCTCACAGTCCCGTCTCCTCGAGTCCCGGACCCTGTCGAGGAAATAAACACGCCGCTAATTAAATATCGCTCATTAACTGTTTTTATAATTTTCTCTCCTGTCGCTTCAGAAGCTCCTGAACAGTAAAATACAGATTTTTAAGCTCTTTCTGTTGAGCTATAAATCTTTGCATGATATCCGCCTGCTAATTTTAAGATCAACCTTCACAGCAATCTTAATCTGGTCTAAGCTGAGGCGGTGGTACCTCTTCTCACTGCTGGCTGCTACTTAACTGATTAATATTCTCCACTGGAGGCCATTAAACCTTTCCCTTCATTCCCCGACACCATCTTAATTCGCAGATGATTGCTTTTTTTCTTCTTCTTTTCCTCTCAATCCTTCGCTCCGGCCCTAATCATGAATTTCATCATGGTTTCAATCATACAGCCATTTACTGCTAATCAATGTAGATTTGTCTGAGGTCTGATATCCTGAGGGGCTGATGAGGACCGGTCCTCTTCAAAAAATGACTTTTATTAAATGTTGAAAGTCGGCATAAATCCCTCGTTTCCGCTCTCGTCTCCTTTTCTGGCTCGTCATCTCCATAACGCCTTCTCTCATTTTCTTCTTTCTTCCTTTCTGTCCTCTTTTCAGCATCTTCTCTCTCTCCTCCTTCCTCCCCGCCCTGACCTCATCTCTCTCCTCCCGGCTGACACTGAGCTGTTATTTGGCAAAGGCCAGCTGATGATTGGCAGCTCCGTGTGCTCTGACTTCTGATGAATCCTGTCAAACAATCCTGCGCCTGTCTTTGTGATCGTAATGAAGGACAAAAAGAAAGACAGCAGGGTTTCAAGCTTTACTCTTATTCAGTTTTCTTGTCACACACTCCAGAGGAAACACACATTTTTTTCTGTGTTTCCTCTCCGCCCCCTCCCCAATTATAGCTGTGTTTTGTTATCCCGACCACACTCTCCCTGGAGAGGCAGCGAGACTGAAGAGGCACAAAGCAGATATTACATTTGCATGTATCTCACACGCTGCTGTGTTTCTCGGTCTTTGCTAAAGTAGGTCACTGTCACTGCAGCTCGCAGCGTGAACTCTTCACAAATGTGACAGCAAAGCAGCTTCTGTACCTGTTGTGATGAGACCGCCTGCCAGGTGCTCTCGGCTGTGATTTACATTTCATTTAGCTTCATTGTTTACTTTCAACATAAAATCCACACAGTGTTTTTTTTCCCCCCTGACAAAATGTGGAAAGTATTTTTTCAGTGATTTGATTTTGAGTCTCTCTGGACCCTGTTGGACATCACAAGACTGTTGTTTGTGGTAGAAATGAGGCGTTTTGCTTTCTATCAGCTCGGCGCTGGTCTCAGTGACCTGTGTCGGCATCCGGCTGCTTGTTCTGTATGATAGCCGTCACCAGTGACTGATCACAGGTCAGTGGGGCATCAAATAAAAAGGCAGGTAACAACCAAACAAACTGTCAGCTGAGAACACATAGCTATTTTACTAGACTATACCTATGTTCTGCCTTTTTAACCTTATCTGATAGTTACTTTGCCGTTTTAGTATAATAACATCAATATTCAACAAGTAAATAATGATATAATATTATAGATTAAGTATCGCAGTTAAACAAAGTGGATTCAAATGCAGACACACAGGGTGGCAAGTAATTATAGACAAGAAGTGATCTTTAGTGACATAAAGCGAAAAAAAACAAATACAAAATCCAAAGAAATGCAGCGACAAAGGCAAATAATGAAACTGGAGAAATCCAAGAGACAAAAGCAAACAAGGAACAAAGTCGTACCTAACGCCACCTCCTTTCAGACAGAATATCTGGAACCTGCAGATATTTAGCGCTTCTTCTCAGAACGGTTGGTGATTTATTCGGTCATCAGATAAATTTATTGATCTTTTAATCGTTTCGGCCTTAAAATGAAGTATCAGTCTAAAATCAGGATGGTTTGGGAGACAAAGATCCGAGAGACCTCGAGTTCACGTCACACACCTGAGAGCACAGACGTGTTATTATGTGAACATGTCTGAGAATCCTCGGCTGTGATTGGTCTTTACACAGAGAGATGGATCGTCCCGTCAGTGAACGAGCCTTATACTGACTAATGGTCCGGACACACAGCCGGAGCGCTGAAGTGTGACAGAGCGCTGACTTTTAACTGTAACTGCGACACCACGCGATGTCTTTATGAGACATTTCACACGAGTGCGTCGGACACTAACAAGCTCCTGCTTGACTAATGACACACATGTCCACCGGAGTGTGTGCGCACACGTTCTGCTCTCCGGCTGCAGACGGAGACGGAGATTCCCGATCCGACAGGAGGCAAATGCTGGTATTAATATTTGAGTTCTCTGCTCCGTCCAGACGAGCTGCTGCAGAGGAAAATGCATAATTGATGTGGAAATGTCCGACTACTTAATCTCTGCTCCTGTTTCTGAGGCCGGCAGCAATCTGTCTCACATCCGTGTGTGTGTGTGTGTGTGTGTGTGTGTGTGTGTGTGTGTGTGTGTGTGTGTGTGTGTGTGTGTGTGTGTGTGTCACCCTCGCCGTCTCCCTTTGTTGAATTATTGGTCACACACCGACACTTCAGGTTCCCTGCAGATGGGCCGGCCTTGAATCTCGGTGCCCGCTCTGCCGTGTGTTTATGTATGAACGTGTCAGTCTGCTTATTAAATACTCTGAAGGTTTATTCAGAAGAGGCTCGTCTGTTTTCTGGGTGTCGCGTCCACAGCAGATGTTTTATGATGTTTCTGTTTCTGCTCACTGAAACACACAGACGGTGAGACTGAAATACTGTTTGGCTTCACGTTATTAATCAGTGTGACGCTGTGGTTATGTTATCTTGTTGTTGTTTATGGGTTTTTTGTTCCAACCCGTCAGTAGTAACAAACATATTTCCCCTGCCAGCGTTATATTGTCAGTCACAAGTTGCAGTAATGGTCCTGCAGAATAACATGTTAATGTTTTTAAGAAACATCGACACACAGGTGTGATTAATATGACACCTGTAAATGAAGACGGATCTTTGTCTTCACCTGCTGGTCTCTCACTGTTTGAGATGCGGCTCAGTGTCAGTTTGTAGTCGAAGCCACTGATAACATTAATGTTCGTCATCTCTAAAAAATCTTTTAGAAGCGCTGAACGCAGCTCAGTTGTCTGCAGGCTCACGAGTCGTGTACAACATTTCTTTTCGGCGCTAATCAGGATCCTTAACGCTACGATTCACCATTTATATGAATTTGTAATTCTGTAAAACAGTAAAGTAGTTTCTCCTCCTCCGTCCCGTCCGTCTCTCTCTCCTCTCTCGTTCCCTCTGAAGGCTGAAGCTGTTCTCACTCTTGTCTCTGAATCTCTTCAGCCGTGAAGTGTAAACACAGTTTCTGCTCTTCAGTCTGTGGATGGAGGAGACGGATTAATCCGCCCTCTTATCTTTCTCCACCTTCCGCCTTCCTCTCAGCTCCTGTTCACCTTAATGAGACACTCCATCTGTGTCCATCTCCGTCTTTTGTCGCAGCCTCTTCGTCTTATTTTCGTCTCTTGCGGTTTAATTTATCCTCGTCACCTGAGCTTCTTCTTCTGCCTCCGTTAACGCTCCTTTTACATCCTCGTTCGCTCATTCTGAGGGCCAGAAGAAGAAGAATGGAGGGAGGATGAAGGAACAAGTCGAAACGCTTCAGACCTGCACTGCAGTTTCATTGTTTTAAAGGTTTTGAGTTTCTGGAAGTATTTAATCTTCCTGAAAACTCACATTTCAAGGTTTACTTCCAATTTCTATTCTCAATTTCCCTCAATATGGAAACACACGGATCTCCTGGATGATTTAAACAATCTGACAGCTTTAGATTCAAACTGCTGTTTGATCAGTTTTAGCTTCAGGTCGTCACTAGCGGAGCACATAACAGAGATTAAAGCTTTATGATTGGGTGTCTTCCTGAAATGAATTCCCTGTCTGTCTTGCAGTTAGCGGTCCCCTCCCTCCTCCATGCCACCACACTTTGTTTTTCTTCCTTTTTCACTCAGTTATATTAGTGTTTATATTGACTCAAAGCTCGTCACTAAAGGCCTTCACAGGTTAATTCTGGTGTTTTACAGTCTTAGATCATAACTGAATGTATCACCTGATCAGTCGCTGAGCTGAATAAAAAGGAACAGATGATGAGTGTTCAGCAGCGTCTCTGTTTACTGAGCTGACCTTTTATATCTTTTGTGTTTCCCCCTTGTGCTCTGTCCGTCAGGTACCAGCCCACTGGACAGCCCTCGCAACTTCTCCCCCAACACGGCTGCACACTTCTCCTTCGTTCCTGCACGCAGGTGAGACACACACTCAGATGTGCAGGTGTGTTAGAGAGTCACACCTGGAGAACAGATCAATGCATCATGTACAGCAGGGAGGGGAGGATAAAAAAAAAAAATCTATAATGTTTAAACGTAGTTGAAATCAGGATTGTAAAGATGTGAGTCAGTATTCTAAAGTCCTGGAGAAAGCCCTGTTTATATGCTTCACAGTAGACAGTTTTAAAGGATAGACAGCCCTTTTGTTGTGAGCAGCCTCGTCAGTCTGGAGGAAGTCTTTAATCTCAAGCAGCAGCAGCAGGTCACTTCACAGTTCAACGTGTTTAACAGTGAAGTTAACAGTTTCATTCACGGTGACAATAAATCACTATAATCAGACAGGAAGGGAAGAAACTGAAGCCAACTTGGACGAGCCGCACTCGAGCTTTTAATGTCGATATCTTTTTGAAGCGGTTCAGTGACTTTGGCGCTTTGAGAGCCGAGCTGCTGCTGCTGCTGACGGTGATGATGATGATGATGATGATGATGATGGCATGTGAGCTGATGAGGAGCTAGATGATCACTGTGAGGCTGTCACTCAAACCAGGATTAATAAACCTCTTATCTGTCTGGGCTCTCTGCTCAGATAGCAATTACTGAGAGGGAAGAAGGGAGTGTGTGTGTGTGTGTGTGTGTGTGCGTGTGTGTGCGTGTGTGCATGTGTGTTTATCTGTCACAGATTCATGCATGTTGAGGCACGTGTGTGTGATTTTATAATCCAAGATAAAAAAATAAATAAAGAGATATTATAAAAGTTCAGTGAAATAAAACGACAGCCTGTTAAATCTTCATTAAGCTGATGATGTTTCCATGGTAACACACCTCATCTGTCGCCCTGTGCCCCGGAGCCATTTCCATGACGACATCATTTAACATTGTGTGGAGGCCGTGCAGCAGCCAAAAGATGCATTAATGTTGATCTGAATCTGAAAATCCCTCTCTGTCCGACCGCTGACCTCAGAGCTGCGGCTGCACTGCAGACACCAGAGCAGCAGTGACACCATGTGGTGAAGGCCGATACGACACGTCATTCATCCGGTTGCCTCTTAGTTTCCGTTTTCTCTGAGGAAACGATGTCTGGCATCGTCGTATATGTAGGAAATTCATGTGAGGCTCAAACAGGCAATTTTAAAAATGTTAAGGAAAAAGTGCGATGATGATGGAACAGACTGGTTTTGCTTTTTTCTTCCCTTCCTCCCCAATTAGAAGCATTATTATTCTTCGGTTTCTGTTCCTAACGATGGAAAAAACATCTCATACTAGTTTCTTGGAAAATAACTGGATCTAAAACCTGTTTGAATAGAATAAAAATAACCTGCAACACATTGTTATTCTACAGAACAGCAGAAGTCCCATTTTTAAAATTATTTTCTTTTTTTTGGCTCTGAAAAATTTGCGATAAGCATTTTGACAAATTTTTTAAATTTTGTAAACAAATAATTATCAATTAATCAAGAAAATAATCATCAGATTGATGATTATAGAAAATAATATCTGATAGAGTTTGCCTGCTGCGGCCTGATCTGCGTCGTATAAAACAATTTTTAAAACCTCCTGACCTGTAACATCAAAAACCTGAGTTGTAAGGACTCGAACGTGTGTGTGAGTGTGTGTGTGTGTGTGTGTGTGTGTGTGTGTGTGTGTGTGTGTGTGTGTGTGTGTGTCTGAGTGTGTGTCTGAGTGTGTGTCTGAGTGTGTGTGTGTGTGTGTGTCTGTGACTGTCTCACTGACAGCTGCTAACAGCTATAAAAAGAAACCCACTGTCTTGTCTCCCTCACAGTCACGGACACAGGGCTGACAGGTAACCTCCCAGTTTTGACCTTTGACCTTTTTCCCTTCCTCTTCCTGCCGCCACCTTCCTGCCCTCCGTCCTGCATGGCTGAGTCCTCACGCTCTGAATGACTTCAGCATGTCCCCTGCAGGGTCCCCACTTCTACTGCAGTACACTCTGTACACGAATCAGGTTTAAAAGAGGAACAGTGTCTTCAGCTGAGACAAAAATATAATGTCTGCTTACTGGAGATTGTTTGGGACCAAATGTGGGGAAGGAAGTGTTCAGACATCTGTGTTATCTGTAAAGAACAGGGCGTGGGATATTAAACATTCTCTTATTGTCAACAAATCTTATGAAAAGACCAAAAACCAACCCTAAATGTCTTTAACATCGTCTCACTCTCTGCCACAAAGCTCCATTCTTGTCTATAAAACTATTTAAAAACACCAGTGAGCCACAAACACACACTGTATTTATTTTGACTCAATCCAACACACACCATCCTGCTGCCACATGTATTCACTACAGCATGTAACGTTTCCTCCTGCTTGGAAGCGACTGAAAACTGTCAGTGAGGAGTTTTTAAGGATTTACATCTTCAGCTGGAGCCCGTCGGCTCGTGGCTGACAGAAGGAGCTCAGAGATGAACTAACACGTTTTTGTTTTTGGTCTTTACTCAAAAGCAAAAATACAGCTGACTTACATTTTAATAAACCGGATCCAAAAGGTGTTTGGACAGTGTAGCGTGCAGCTGTCTGTGAGGCCATGCCATCTCACCCAGAACTCAGAACCTGTCCCGGCTCAGGTCATGGATGTTCTTGAAAAGAAAAATCATTTTAAAACGTCCTACAGCTGTTCTCCAAATAATCTTATATTTCTGAATTTTTGAGTTTGTTATTCCTTGTACTGTGTGTAGTTGTTGCAAAATCTCCACAGTCATCAGAATAAAAACAATAACTAATAACGTAGAAGTATTTTACAGGATTGTGTTCAGTAACATGAGCTGTGAGGTTCTAGATGAGTTGTTCTGAATGATCCGGTGGCTGTCGGCTGTTGCTTCGCCTGCTCTTTGACTCCATGTTCACTTCTCATTTTTGCATTTTTCTCCTTCAGCTGAATCGCTGCTTTGCTGTATGTGATGTTGCTGCATCTCTGTCTGTCACAGAATATTGGTTTAGATATTAAAGATGGATGTCTTCACGTGTGTCCGTCTCTCCTGCAGGACTGACGGCAGACGCTGGTCTCTGGCCTCGCTGCCTTCCTCTGGATATGGCACCAACACTCCCAGCTCCACCGTTTCGGTAAATATCTTTTCTCTGTGTCTCTGTGTGTGACTGTATGTATTCTATCATGATCTCTGGATTCCCCCCAAACACACAGAAATAAATACTTTCTGCTCCCTCGGACTTTACTGCAAAGCAACAAGCCAACAACCCTCCCTCAGCTGTGAAGCACTCCCTTGTTCTTCCTCCCCTCTGATGCCCTCAGGTGTACTTCCACTTCCTGGTCTGTTTCCATTCAGTTTCCTCCCTTCCTTCCCAGGGACACATCAACAGTCCCTCTGGTCTGATCCCGCTCCTCCTCCTCTGCCTTCTGCTGCTCCTTCATCTCCCTCCTTGATACCCCGGTGTGCAGTTTCTCTGTACCTGCCGCCTGCAGAATGAGACTCAGCATGCTTCAAAGGCAGCGAGCAGAGTTAACCAGCTGTGTGAGCTCTTAACTCCTACATCCAGACTGCCAGCTCACTGTATTTACACCGGACAGGCACTTATGTCAGTCTAGTTATTATGGAAAATAAGAGTTGTTGGATGAAAAGACTTCCCTCAGTGGCCAGTAATATTTACAGACATCTGGACATGTACAGTAGGTTAAAGGTGAATGTTTCCTTTTTCATATATTACAACCACAGCTTTAAAATCTTTATTTTAACCTTTGCAATGTGCATTTTGGATGTGCAGGTTGAATTATAGTCATTTTAGATACTTTACTTACTGTCAGTTTTAGAGTGGACAACAGCTGTGAGTCATTTAACAGGAACTGATTTAGTTCATCTCACAAGAAAAAGAAACAAAGACCTTCACACCTTTCAGAAAACCAGCACATCTATTATACAAAAGAGTCTCGTCCTTCATCGTCCTGGGCGGAGGTGGTCGTCTGATGGTGCCACATCGGGTGAATATGACGGATGTTGGACGAGTTCAGCTCTGCGTTCCTGGATGGCTGCTATGGACTTGTAGACTTACCCGTTTTCTCAGACGTGCTGACCTGGCGTTCACTTCAAACATGTTCGATCAAAGAGCTGAAGAGGATCAAGAGCTGTGGTAACTCATCTCCTCTGACCTCCGGCCATGAAGATATCAATCACTCCTCGTATGTGTGTGACAAGAATAAGTCATAAGTGGCGTCTCTTCTGAATTAATCGACCTCAAAATTCTGACAAAACACACCCAGACTCTCTTAAATCCAGCCAGTAGCTCCAGTTCTACATGTCATCTATCCTGTCCTGTAACTAACTCACCTGGCCCGGACTGGCCCGGACTGGCCCTGGTCTCAGCCCCGCTCCAGCCTCACCCCGCAGTAGCTCCAGTGCTGGTTGTAATCTGTGCTCCCTCTGTGCTCCTCCTCTCACAGTCCTCCTGTTCATCTCAGGAGAAGCTGCACCAGCTGCCCTTCCAGCCCACGCCGGACGAGCTGCACTTCCTCACCAAACACTTCAGCTCCGAGAGCATCACGGACGAGGAGGGACGCCGCTCCCCCGCCATGAGACCGCGCTCCCGCAGCCTCAGGTAGGAGCTCTGTCGGAGGTTACACTTCACAAACACCCACACAGACAAACACCACAAACCTCCGTCTGTGTGTCTGCAGCAAGCAGGAACCAGCACAGCTCAGGGCTGCTGCCAGAATAATATAAAAATATGAAGTTGAGGCACAGAAGCTCACTTGCAGATTCAGCTCTCCTCAGGACTGACGAGTGATGAATATATCCAATATAAGAAGTTAACAACGCCGTTATTTCTTGTTCCTTAGACTCATTCCCTACAAACACCTTCCACTTTGCTCCTGTGCTGACTTCTCTTCAGACGTTTCTGCTTCATTACACAGTTGATTTTAAAATCTGTTGTTTGTTCTGGAGGCAGTCGATAGGTTGGCCCAATCTTGCAAGTCAGACCTTTTACATCCCCCGCAGGTCTCTGAGGTGTCTGATCTGTTCACTGCTCCTCAGTCGAGGCAACCGTGTGATCACACCGTCACTGATGTCACTGATCGAAGAACAGTTTCCTTCTTAAATATCAGAGAAACCTTTTAATCCTACCTCACAGGCGTCTTCTTCTCCTTCTTCTGCTTCTATTAATTATTCTTCTCCTTCTTCTTCCTCTCCTACTTCTCTGATATTTGTCTGTTCTTGCTGTTGCATTATTACTAGATGTACCACTTATCGTAAAGATGATATTAAGACATGAACAAACCTTGATGCCCTCGGCTGTGAGTGTTTGTTTGAGCCTTCATAAAGGTCAAACTCTGACACGTCTGACGGTTGGAGTGAGTAGAAACTCAGCTGTCCAGCTGACTGTCCGTCTCTGTCGTCCATCTTCATAACAAACTTCCTTTCACGATTGTCCGTCTCTGTTTCTACCTCTCCATGTCATCCCTCCCTAAACTGACTTTGTTTGAATCTTCTTCTCCCACTCTTGTTATCTCACCTCCATCTCCTGTCTCAGCAGCGTCCTCCTCATCTTCATCTCTGTTCGGTTACACACAGATATTGGATTCTTTCATCCTCTGAGATGAAAGAAGGCGACACAGAGTTGCACGGTGCGGATCTGATTAGAGTCCCACTGTGTTTGTTGATTGATGTCAAGCTCTCTCTCTCCTCTCACCTGGTGTCTTTATATAACCTGTTTCTTTCGGGAAAAACAGAAAAAATGGAAAATCATGACGAGGTAAAAGATTAATTGTCATTCAGAGAGTTAAAAACCTGAAGAATGACACGTTATAAATTGTTCCCGCTTTTATCGAAAGTATCCTAAAAGCGCACAGAACAAGAGTGCTGTGATTATAG